>CM022298.1:501259002-501276502 GCA_011799875.1 Thinopyrum elongatum
CGGAAGGGAATGTAGTCTGAGTGCCTCCACTGAGCCTGTAGTTCCGCTAAAAGCCCCGCGATTTACCGCAGTCCTGTTAGCTATGCTACTAGCTCCGGAACATTAAGACATAGGGCCGGCCATTCATGTGTCCTTCCCCCCCATCGATCCCTGTGTACTAGCTGCTCCCTCGGCGGGAAACGTTACTGACGGCTGTCTTTCAGGGAGAAGATCCTGCTTATAGACCCCTAGTGCTACAGCCCGCGATTCCGAGAAAGCCTGCTAGGCCCAGTTAAGCTACAGCCCGGAATCACTCGCCCCATGATGACGACACGTTTCGGGTTGACTGCCCGGTAATGTATGCCTGCTCCCTGTAAGTTAGCCCTGCCCTTTGGTTCCACGACTAGTCATGTCGGGCCCGTGAGTTCTCTGTCCATTAATGGATGCTAGCGGCACACATCATATACGTGAGCAAATAGGCGAAAACGGCTCAACGGCAGCACATGTAGGCGACACCCGTTGCCAACGGAATACCGGTGCGTGAGAGGCCGCACAAGTGATATGGCGTTTTACCGAACAAGATCGACTTGCGACTTGAAGGAATCTGCGGGCCCTAGCGGTACCCTACCCGTCACCCTTTGTTCTTCTCCTGACAGCCTGACATGGGCGGGGTCAGACTTGCGCTTGTCACACATGATGTTTTATGTCGACTACTCCATTCCTTGGAGGATGAAAAGATACTATTTCAGGGGTGGGCTCAAATAATGAGGCCGTCCAACTTGTAGAATAGGACACGGAAAGGTGATGCTCATCTTGTCCATGGCTCTAAAGCGAATATCTGTGTTTATTGACCACATGCGAGATGAAGCCGCTTCAGAGAGGTTGGTGTGATGCGTGGGGTGGCGCATGGGCCTTGTCCTGGGGGCTTGGTGGCCTCACCTTGGTTTAAAATATAGGCCAAAGTAGCACTGTTCGAGGCGTTTGCTTTGTTATGGTGAACCTTGTATAAAGTACTCATACTGCTTTCAGATATGCTTGTTAAGGTGCCCTGCGCGTTTCAGTTAAGGTGTGTTAAGTACTCTGCTGCTTTTCAGTCTGGTCATGTTTCTTTAGTCATGCCTTCCTCCAGCGCCCCAAAACCAAACCAGAGACCAGCGGGGCGCCTGATTCCGCCTCCCACGGCTGGCTGCGCCTCAGCGCACGCATCGCCGCTCCCCCCACCGTCTCCTAAATCGTTAACGCTGACGTCCGAGCCTCGCTGTCGTCCTCTACGTTTGCCTTTGGTGCGGCTCGCCGCGGCGCCGCCCTTCTCACGTGTCAAAACATGGTCAACAAACAAAGGAATAGGGAGGAAACTGTACGTGGAGAGAATGACAGAGGGGCCCACCATGTCATGGCCGTACGCAAGCAAGTCCCGCATTTTTTTGTTATATACTCCATTGTTAGCGTATAGAGAAAAAGAAAATGCTTCCTCCAGTGGTTTGCGACATCGGGGACCCACGACATTGTCAGCGTATAGTCAATAGACAAGAGAACAGCACAAAGATCGGCTGGACACCCTGGGACGTAGCTACTCAAGGCAGTATTTTTTGTTATTGTTGTGAGAAGAGCAGGGGTTTCAATGGGTTGTGGCCCGTCTAGCCAAGCTTCTATTTACGTTCACCCGATGGACAAGCCAGCTATTTTTCTTTGTGAAATAGGCCCCAGTTTATCTTTTCTGAAGAATACCCATTCCAGGCCTACTTATTTTTCTTGCCCTGCTGGGCTTTGAACTCTTTCACAGACGGCTGCAAATCGTTGAAAGTAATATGGAAATAGGTTGGAAATATTAAAAAAACAGACGGAACAAATGGCAGTTACTTCAAATTTCTGAATTTTTTTCACATTTTCAGATCCAATTTAACCGGGCTTAACTAATTTAAATATTCTTCAAAGTACGTTAAATCTGCGCTCGACATTGCGGTATTAAAAACATAGTTTGGACCCCACCGAAATATGAAAAATTCATTTAAATTTTTAACCCTGGCCCTGGCACAACAAAAAAAACCGACTGACCCCATAAATTGAATAAGGAAGTTGCAAGAGCTGTAAATATTAAAAAAATAGGGAATGGTCTAACTTGTGGGCCTATTAATTGACGCGTATGCAGATTTTTACTTATATATACGTCAACAAACGATTCTAGCAGATGTGAAGTTGGATGTCAATCCAACGGCAGTCCGTTCTTCTTCAATTATGCATCTTCTTGCTCCAGCCGGCCCAAAATCCAGCGCCGCGGGACCGCCTGCTCCCAACTCCCATGGCCGGCTGGCTGCGCGCAGGCCTCACCGCCCCATACTACTCCACCGCTCGCGCAAGGCCATCCTCTACTCACCCACATTCCCTTCAACTGTGTGGCTTCGACGACCCCCGGGTCATTACATTCATGGGTATCGAAGTCGTACAGCGAATTGGTGTTCTGGCACACGGTATAGGCGCTCCTTTTTTCCTATACCTACCCTCCTTTATTCCCCCCTCCGTCCTTGTCTTTCCCTCCATTACCCATTCTCCCTGTCAACCTGCCTTACGTCAACGTTGTCAACAAACGACAACATCGGAGGGAGAGGATGTACATGGAGAGGCTGACAGTTGGATCCACATTGGTCCATGGCCGCACGCAAGAAGTACCTCCTTATTACGGCCAAAACGATGATGGAATCCTCCCAATGACAGCTGGGACCCACAGCTATATCTTGGCACGAAGGGCACCAAGGCCTCCTTATTAAGCACAAAAATAACGCAGTGCTTCCCCATGACAGCTGGTGCCCACCAGATTGGAGGCTGACTTGTGGCCTCCTACTAGTTGAAGAGTACGCAAGGGCTTTGTCACTTAGTCAAACACACGATTCTATCACCAGTGACCGTTGGATTGTTAACATCCAACGGGTGTCCTGCTTCTTCAACTCGGATTTTCTTTACTCCAGCCGTCCAAACAACCGCGTGCTCTACCTCCCGTGGCTGGCTATGCTGCCACGCAGGGGCCCTCACCGCCCCCTACTACTCCACCGCTGGCCAGGCCATCCCTCTACTCACCCACACCCCCGTTATTCTGCGGCGACGGCAGCCTCACACCAGCCCGAAAACCCAGTCAACCCTCGTACCACCCTCTGATGTTCCCAGGTCCGCCGTCGTTCCCTGCCTCACCAGCGTCCCACAGCCTGGTGCTGTCGCGCGGCCGGGTCACGTAGGTCAATGACACAGCATCGGAAAGGGGGACGGTACGCGGTGAGGCTGACAGAATGGACCCACCATACATCTTGCACGCCAGGAAGTTATGCCTCCTTTATACGCGCAAAAAAGAATCTCCCACCTGTCAAGCTCGGGACCCACCTCAATATCTTCGCACGCAAGGAGAGTGCCTTCGTATCTCCCTGACAGCGGACCCACCGGTCGAAGCGTACGTAGCGTTGTCATTCTGGTCACAACGTGTACGTACATGACTGGTCCATCGGTCTTCTACCCATGATGAACGTGGCCCAGTAAGGAGCTGGTGCTGTTCAGGCAGTCTCGTCTATTAATAGTTGTTACATGTACGGAATCCACGCTGCATGAAAGTAAATACGGTACGTACATGATACAACGGCAGGGTCTCGGAATGCATACAGCGACGACGTACTGTTTCATCGGCAGCCACGACGGGTCAGAATGGAGACAGCGCGTGTTCTCGGAGCAGCACCAGACTGGGTCGGAATGCGTCTTGTGTTCATCGGGAGCCAACCGGCTTGGCACGGAACAGACCAAACAGGCTCTTGCCCAGTACCACAAACGGAGGGAAGGAAACGGACTGTGTCGAGCTCCTACGGTTCAAACGGGGTGCTGTTGATCAGGAGGGGTGTGGCGTACCGCAAAAGGAGGAAACGGACTGTGTTGAGACCTACGGTCGAAACGGGGTCCTGTTCACGGAGGGGTGTGGCGTACCGCAAACGGGGACTCCACGAAGGCGGTTGTCATCCATAGTTTGACTGCCTCATCCAGCCTCCATGGCTACTGTTCATAAACAGTTCGACTTCCTACCAGGCCTCATGCTATGTTCATCCACCGTACGAATTCCTCCTACCTCCACCAGCTATTGTTCTTCGACAGGGTCCTGTTCAACCGTGCCTCACCGCCTACTGTTCAAACAGCACCTCCACCGCCTATGTTCAACCAGCGCCATCCCACGGGGTCCTTTCAACCAGCCTCCACCGGCTTACTGTTACATCCAACCCCCACCTCCTCGAATCGGGGTCCTGTCATCCAGCGGCAACGGCCCTCTTACTACACAGGATCCTATTCATCCAACCCCCACCGGGGACTGTTATCAAGAGGCAGCTTCGATCGGTTCAGTAGACCAGCTAAGTAGCGAAGGAATCGCGCAGGTTCAGTTAAAGCCAGGAGCGATCGCTCGTCAGTAAAGTAGCTAGTGCAATCGCTCCGGGTTCGTAAGCGAACGCCTCGCTCGGGTCATTAGGAGAGTCCAACGTCTCGCACACACGCGTACGAGAGAAACGCGCAATCCCTCCGTGCATCGCTCGGCCCCGACCACCCAACGAAACCGGGAAACCCGAATTTCCATCGCCCTCGCTTCTACCAGTTTTTTCTACGTATGGAAGCCAAAAAGATGTCATGCAAGGTGCCGTCTCGGCCCGCCAGGCGGAACGCAAAAGCCCATTTTCTGTCATGATTTTTATCATAGAGTAGGAGCCACCCCACATCTATGATGATGTCGGGTTTTGTATCAGAATTATCGTCATAGAAGTGTCATCAAGCATGACAGGGAAAAAAATTCGTCGGCCCAACAGATGTCACGGAGTGTCTTTTTTTTGTAGTGTGTAGTCCTTCTTCTCGTAGTTATGGTGGGTCGAAACAGGCGTGCCGCGGAGACTCGCGAGGTAAAGACACCGATAGACGGATGGATGCACTCCAGTGCTGCGGGGAAAAGAAACTACCCAACTTATTCTCCATCGATGACGGACCGAGAAGGAATTTATTGAAATGGACGAAACAGTAGTGATTTCCAGACACGGGGGGGGACCCACACAATATGAATTGGATGATAAGGTAGACCCCAATTCTATGTCTTATTTTGTACCATGGAAGTTTCGAGGTCTCCCTAGCAGTTTTACGCTCAAAGTCACCGAGGACTCAAGAAGGACTCTTGCAGTAGTATGGATCCGCCACAAGATTTGCGAGACTTCTCTCTTCTCATGACAGAGCTCATATGTAGCGCAAAAAAGGCGGACGATTGTAAAATGAGCCGGCTTGTCAGAAACATCCGAAGGATAGTGCTCAAACCCACAGGAAGAACACACCGCGGGACGTGTGTGCAGACCGTAGCACTTCCCTCAGGCACCAGACGGCGGTATGCGGATATCCGGATACTTCGAGGGTAGTACGGCTTTTTCTCAGTCGACAGACATGGTCAGTGCCAGTCTCCTGAGATCCTTAATATTGCCTCCGCGTGTTCTGCGGTAGCACCGGCTCGCCCATGACATCTGAACATGGCACACCTTGGACGGGTAACACGCTTTACAAATCTGTAGTCTGGCAGTATGTGCTCTGGCTTGTTGTAGGCAGTAGTAGCGCCTTCTCGCTGGTCTCCTCCTCTACTTTTTATTGGCTGACCTTCCAGACCCTTTCCTAACCCACTGCCCCAGTGTTGTTCGGGGCTAAGCACTGTACGGACCTCGGCTAGTTGAGCCTGTGTTGCGTGCGTGAGGAGGATATTAGGGCTAGTTTGTCTTTTTTTGTGAGATGCATCAAGAGAGCGACTTCTTGCAATCAACCTAACTAGGACGTTCCTGCCCGGGAGATCATCCATCCCTCATCAGAATGCTGATAAGCCGAGCGTCATATGGTGACTCACAATTCTAAGTCATCGTATAGGTGCCTGTATGAGGAACGAAAGAGGGTCCTCTTCCATCTCATCATCCCATTTTTGGTCTACCGGGGGCGATTACATCAGGCACATATGGACCCACTTCCTCGTGTCATCGCCGCTCTCACCCGACATACAGAGCGTGGTAATGCGTAGGCGGGTGGGGTTGTTCATTACCCCCCATGCTGCTGATGTTGTGGTTATTAGTTGCTCTCGGCCGGCGTCAGATGAAGAGAGTTCTCAGCCTAGCAGCACCCAACCCTTGCAGTTCCAAGCCGTGAGGGGGTCTGTCTCCTCTCCCCCTAGCCGTATGGAGGAGGCAAATCCTCGTGCCCCGATTCACACTCGACAAGGTAACACCTGAAGTGCCCCGGGGTATCGGCTTGCCATGGACGTGAGTCAAGGGCTTCGTCATCACCAGGCCTTATCCATGCCCACTCTGCCTTTGATCAATAAGTAGAGTACGATGCAGGGGTGTTTCGCTCGGCCTGCAAGACATAGTCTGCGGGCAATAAAGCATCGAAAGGCAACGGAAAATGGAATATCTCTGATATATGTTGGTGCGACATGTAATTACCGTGAGGGCGTCAGAGCTCAACAAAAGACGAATGCTTCCCGCCTAGTGACGCCAGAGGAGACTGAGGACGGCGATGCTATGAGCGGGTGCGGGGCGGGTGCAGGTGCGGGAGCAGGCAAGTTTGCGTGAGAGGTGATGGTGATGGTGCGGTGTTGCTATTAACCGAGTGTGCTCCCGGCCGAACGGCATGGGCATGGGAAATCCCTCATCTACGTCTTGTTAGTTGTTCTTGTCCAGTTGATATAGCCGGGATCAAGTTAGTAGCGAATCATTTCTGCAGCATATACAGCTGCAGCGACTGCCTGCAAGCAACTCATTTTCTACCTTGGCCTGCTGTTTTTCGTGTGCCTCAGCTACTTTTTTCTCGAATGCAAGCGTCACCTCTATTCGATATCCGCCTGATGAACTTCTTTTCATGCGTTCTTGGCCTCCGGGCCCCGTGTAAAGAGCCTATCCACGTGGCCGCGTCTACGGCGCGTGCACACATCCATATTGAGGCCACTGGCCAAAGGAATCCCTTAAGTTCGTTCAAGGCCTGGGTTGAGAGGGGGTTGTCCACACTGGGCTCGTCGATGAAGACGGGCTTTTCGGCTGCACAGCTGGGTTGTTGTCGCTGCAGAAGGAAATGAACCAATTTACGAAAAGTTGTAGTCGACTTGATCATAAGCTAAATATAAGGTGGTAAAGAATAATTACCAGTATCTATCATTTCATCGTGATAGGGGTCCGGTGTAAAAAACCTTTCTTGTCCGGTCCACTGTAGCGGGCCCTGATGAAGTCACGCTCCAAGGGTTGGTGAACTTTGCGAAAGGGGTCTGAAGACCGTGGCTCATGTTCCGCGTCCTCTCCTATCCATATGAGCCTCTTTTTTTTTTGACAAGGGGGTAAGTCACGGCTTCCGAGGCGTGGTTACCCCGTTGTACTTGCTGAAGGCTCCTCTTGAATCGCCAAGACCTTAGCTGGCTGCCATCGGGTAGCGCAAGTCTTCTGAACGTTTTTTGGAACTCCTCTTCACGTAGTGTCGGATTTTCCTCCAGAATCTGGACAGGGTACCTCAGCCTATAGCTTGTTTCACCTCCTTCCGGGAGGGCAAAATATTGCTGAAAATGCGCCCATGGCGTGATTGTTAATCTTTGTTCATCTTTGGTTATCCACGGGTGTTCTATGATTCATTCCCGGTCGGGGAACTTGGAATCCTCTTGTGAGCTTCGTCAGGAGCAACTTTCTTAAAAATGTTGCTTTACCCCTTAAGTCATCATCGTTGATGCTCTGCCATTCCGTAGGATGCATCCAACTTGGTTCCCATAGCCCTTGCGAGGTCTTCTGGATCTAATGGCTCAAACTTGCCGGGGGCAATCTTTGTGACACCAGTGTCCGATGCCTGAGTGTTAGGGTTTTCGTATCCTGCTGCTTCTTCTGCTTCTTCTTTCGGTAGCGACTTCGGCGACGGTAACTCCCCGCCGGGTACCTTCCCCGTCGGTATCTTCCCGCCGAGTCTCGGTGCCGCCATCGTGCCGGCACCGTCGTGTCTGTCGGGTCAGTTACCATCATCGAGGGCCCGCCTGAAAACCTTGACTGTGCTTAGCAGATAAAAAGTCGAGGTACTGTTGTTCACCCTCATACATTCCGTCTGCATCGTGGTCAGGAAGCCCGGTTTCTTCGTTGTCGGACCATGTTTCCTCGATTTAAGTCTCCTCGTTTAATTCGTAAACCATAATAAAATTGAAAATGGACATAAAAAAGTCAATAGGTTTGCCGAATGCCGTTTCATTCCCGTCCCAGCAACATCCCGACACTCGAATGCGACTTCTAGCAAAGTCATGCCAAAATTCACGGAGAAATTTCGCCGCTGACCTGCTAAAAAGTGGACTATATAGAGCGCTGAAAATTCATGGAACGGAAATGAATCAACATTGTCGGTGAAACATAGCCACCGGATCACCTGCACATAACATAATTTCAAATATCACATGTCCACTTCAAAAATAGAAGGCTAGCTAGTGGAGGGGTTGTTCCACAGGCCCTGTTTGAATCACATGTCCAAATCACATGTCCAACATATCACATGTCCAAATCAATGTCCACATATCATATATGGTTCATACTAGCAACAATAGCTGTAACTAAAAAATCAAATAGCAACAATTCTATTTTTTCTTTAAATCCAATAAAAATCTTGAATAAAAATTGATTACTAGCTATAAATACCAATAAAAATTCCTTGAATAAAAATTTCTGTCCTAGTTTGAGCCTAGCTAACATTCATATAACTAAAATTTGAACCTAGCTGGGTTTCATAAACTAAAATTCATCACCGCAAAAAAAAAACTACTTTTTAGGGTTCATAACTAAAACCTAGGTTCATACTACCAATAACTAAAACCAAGTAAATGAACCTAAGAACCTAATAACCTACTGCCCCAACTTAAATAGAAAACTAATTAACCTACGTGCCTAACTAAAAACCTAAGTAAAAAAAAAAAAATTTAACCTTAAGAAACTCTAGCTAGAACCACTAATGGCGAGAGAGAGGAGGAGTGGTGGGGGGGCTTATAGAGGGTGTTGTAGGGCGGGAGGCGGGCGCCCGACTAGACGAACCGAGAGTGGGAGGGGGAGGAAGCAGAGAGAGAGAGGAGGTGCAGGCGGAGTCGGCGGACGGGGAAGTCAGGGATGAAGCAGACGGAGGAGTGAAGGCGTGGGGTCGGGGCGGGGACGAGGGAGGAGGCGCGGGCAGTCGTGGGGTCGGGGGCCGGGAGACGGGAGGGAGGCGTGACGAGTAGGGGTGTGAGGGCCGAGGGCAGGGGCTCGGCGGCGGTGGGACAAGGGGGAGAAGAGAGTGGGGGAATTGGGGGAGGAAGTAGAGGAGGGAGGAAGCCGCGCGGGGGGTAGGTTATGTTTGAAAATAGCAGTGCGCTATTCTGGAAAACGCGCTATAGCTAGTTACTAATAGCGGTTTTCCAGACCGCGCTACTACATATGAGTAGCTATAGAGTGCTTATGGGACAGCAGCTACTGCACAATTAAGTAGCTATAAGCTTTGATTCAACAGCGCTCCTGCTATTGTTTTCATTTTTTCTTTCCTTCTCTTTTTGCTACTTTTTTTTCTTGTTCTTTACCAATTTGTCTTCTATTTTCTTCCTTTATTTTTTTTTGCTTCTTTCTTTTTTGGCTTTCTTTCTCTCTTTTCTTTTGTGCTTTCTTTCTTTTCTTTATTTTCTTTTTGCGAGAGCCGGAACGAAGGGAAGGCTCGGTACAATGTAATAACTAAGGCCAATATATATATTGCATCATTTGACCCAGAACGTAAGTGTTGCATTACAAAATAGGAACATATATATACATCATTTGACCCATACGGTAAGTGTGATCAAAATAGGGAACATATATATTGCATCATTTGACCCATAATGGTTTCTCAACGTTGACGTTCCGTTTTTTGAGTGAGCTTCTTCCCTTCTTTAGTTGACGAATAATTGGCCCCTCATTGTGACTTTTCCTTTTCATGGAGTATGATCTTTCTTAGGGTAATGTAGTATTGATCTTCTTCTTATGAGTATATCATCGTCATCGTCATCATTCCACAATCGGGTTGCCATACTGGTGTAGTCTTCCTCGTTGGCGACTCCATCCATTCCAATTGAGGTCCTTTGCCTCCCTCACGACACACGGCTGGGATTGCTCGGGTCAGTTATGAAGAAGCATGTGTTCACGTGCTTAGCGTGTACCATGGTGTTGTTTTTGCGCGAGGCGTTCACAGGTACGCTCTGGCCTACGGGTTATAGTCATGGTAGTGAAAACCGGTTTCGCTTTACGACATTCTAGCCCATCTGACATGAAAACATCATCGCGCTGTGCAGTCCCAGAGTAGTCAAGATCCCAGATCTCCTCGACCCTTCCGGTTAGATATTTCGAGTTGCACTGTTGTCGCCGGTCATGCATTCCATCGTTCACCCCATGAGTTCTGAAAATTCAAGTTCAATCTTTGTCCTCCATGTGAAACGTTGTATCCGTTGATATCGTACTTCTGTAGTCATGAGGTGGCTGGGGGCCATGTGCTAAGGCGTATATGAGCAATACGCAGTCTAGAGCCCTCTTCCGGGTGGGTTATTTATTAGCAGAATATGCTGTTTGAACCAATGCAGGAGAAAGTGAGTTGTGCTCTCTAGTAACTTCGGCGTCCGTCACTGAGAGCCCACGATATGATTTACTTCTATTTGCGATGGTTCTTTGTGCAGTTGTCCGAAAGATCTACCTCGTCATAGGGGACTCACTACTAAGTTTGCTATGTCAAAAGTCTGTTGCATTGATCCGAGTAGGCCATGCAGTTCCTGCGACCGTTGGAGGGACCCTCTCCTTCGAGCCTACCCAGTTGCCTTCTTAATGGGCAAACCAACATCAGGCCGGTTCCGCATATAGGAAATTCTCGCCAGAAAGAGATGCAATCTTGTTAGATAGCCCTGGGACGTTGCTTCCATCCGTACGGGAAAGTACGAAGCCATTCATGTTGATGGACCCCATTCATCCTCTCGAACGGCATCATGTTGTGTAGGAATGACGGCCCCAGTCTATTATGTCGTCCACAATAGTGGACACCAAGATTGCACCATGAGTCAAAGAAACGCGGCGGGAATGACATCTCTAGCTCATTTAGTATCACAACGATCTACTTCCTGTAAGGCCTTCGGAAGCTGCATTCACATCTGATTGATTTTACGAGGAGAGACGTCGAAAAAGTTGCGAAGGACCAATAAGCGTGTCGATGGACGTGCTTGTCCATTTCCCTCTAAGGGCAACAGGTGTATCCGCGTCATCAATACATGACAAGTCTGGGGAACGTATCGGTGAACCTTTCTTCTTCGTGTCTAGATAATGCTTATCTTCCCACAGTAACTAACAACTTTGATTCCGGTAGGGGCACTTGAAAGAATGATCAATCTCAGCCGGACTTAAGGTTGAAGCAAGAAGGGGGGAAATAATCTCTTCCTTCACTTTTTGCCCTTCTTCTCCCGCGCTCCGTTTCCATCTATGCTCTACTGACTTTTTACGGGGCGGCATGGAGGCAAGATCTTTATGGCCCTGATTTCAATCTGCAAGTCTTGTCTTGCCTTCGGCCCATCCTTGGTCTTATCCGGGAGTCTCAATGTCGAAGAAGCTCTCAATGACCCTTCTTACAGATATGAATTTGATCAAGGCAATGAGGCGTGTCGGTTTTGTGCCAGTACTCCACACGTCCAGAAAACAGACCTCGGTTCCATACCTTTAGCAGCGGCTCCGGGTCCTTTTTCATAGTCTGTTCCTGGGTGGGCACTGTTCCACAGGTTTTCAATAGCTCATCGATTCGGATGCCACTCCGCTTAGTGGAGGTCACTCGATGCTCAGCCTCACCATGTGATAGATCTCCACGGGGCCGTCCATGTTGAGCCATCTTCGATGCCCATGTACATGATTTTCCTAAGACCGCCTTCTTTGTTGACGTTAGCTGGGGAGGAGACGTCGTATCATCAAGAACCATGGTGCATCCGCAACATCAGTGGCACACATGGCCTGCGACATATCCGCTAACCGAGATAGTCGGGCACCGTCATAAGCAGCGCGGCTCTCATATAGACAAATCGCCTTACTGGCGTCCCATGTCTTGCTGGTGGTTGTCAACATGTCTAACTCCTCTTGAAGTAGCCCCAAATACAGATTAATATTTATTTTACCCGGTTGTTTCGGCCTTGAATCAGCATGCTCATGTGATATTTACGTTCAACGTCATGCACAATCAGGGGGCGAGTTGTACATCCATACAAATGGCCCATGTGCATAGGTTGGTGTTTCTGGTTTGCGCAAATGGATTCATGCCATCGGATACAACGCTCCAAGCACGAGTTCCTGCATCACATGCGAAAAATGTCAATATTCGCCGGTGTGAACGCTACTCCATCGCTTGCACTCGCGAGGGGTTTCAGCTTCGGATCATCTCCATCGTCGGGCTTTGTTCCTCTCCGCGTGCCAAGCTGAGCTTGCCTTCATTGGGATTCTTACAAAATAACATTTCAGCCGGGGGTGATTGGGAAGTACATAACAACTTTTTCGGGGACATTCTTCCGGCCTTCGTGTATCGGAGCATTGCCCAACCGACAAACTAGTTTTTTCAGTGTGCTTCCTTCCGATAAATTATTTGCAATCATTGATGCATGCTGGTATCTAACGTGCCGGAGATCAAGGAGGCACACGATCTTCTTGGCCTTCACCACACTAGTACGGACATAGAGTTCCACCGCGGGAAGAACATCCTTAGTAGTACTTGAGACAGCTCATCAGAGGCTTGTGTCCGGTCCATTTATTTTTAGCCTTCGTCTTCAGAAGTTCGAGATGAGAACTCACGCGGGGTCACCTCGGGATATCACATCATACAAGGAAGTGTTCGAGTCTACCACCAGTTGTCCAGCTTGGCCTCCTCATCATCTAAGAAGAGCGCTGTCACGTACCGTCTCTGCGAAGTAGTTCTTGAAACATAGGGTTCCCGCACGATTGACTTTAGTTAGTGCGACGGAAAGTCTGCGCTGGAGTCCACATTTTCTCCGCCGCCATGTAAGGCCTGATCATCTCCGCCGAGCCAGGTCGGCCTCTTCCCGCCCGCCATGTCGGCCCCTTGCTCCGCCGTCATTATCGGTCAGCTCTAGTCTTTGCCCCATGTCTTCATGCCTTGCCCGTAGGCGTCCTCCTACTCATCGTCACATCATCATCATTCATCCTCTTCACTTTACCACCGAGTTATAGCATCTGTCGGCGTTCTTGGAGCTGGGGGGACCCAGACTTGCTGCCTGCGGCCACGCCGCGTGGCAGCTCCATCGACGGCTGATACGGCCCCAAATCAGTGAAAACAACTAAAGGACCCTGGTCGGGGAGCAAGCCTCGCGAGGCGGACGACACCAAGACCTCCACGAGGAGCGGCCTCTCAGGGCGTGACTCTGAGGATTGGCGGAGAGTATCTATGCAAGCCTACCTCATGAGGTCGGATGAGACGGGAGACTGGCGACCAAGGCCAGGCAGGGCGCCAGCGGGAGGCGGCAGTGTACCAGTTTCCTTCTTTGGGTAGCCTAAAGGGGCCAAGCACAGGAGCGGAGTCCCAAGGAACAGCCACAAGGTTTCCATTCCCGTGCAACAAGGACCAAGACCGCCACGGACAGTAGGACGGAGTCATCACCGAGCCACCAGGGTCACAACCAGAGGCTTCGCAGGCGAAGATACTTTTGTCAGGATTAGCATGTACTAGTTGTTCCCCCTTTGAATTGGGCCGTTGTGGGATCCCTTCCTGCCTTTCATGTGGGAAGAGGACCAAGGCCAACTATAAATAGGACTAGGCCACCACCAAAGAAGAGGGGAGGGGAGGGGATCGAATCGAATCGATCGGATAGGATGATCGAACCGGATCAAACCGGACGGATCAGACCCCCAACCAGCTCACTTTCGAGTCAAGAACACCTCTCATCATGAGGGCTGTTCGCGAACTGTAAGTCATCCTCAGCCCCCTCGAGGCCAATCTCAGCACAAAGCAGGAGTAGGGTTTAACCCACTGAAGCGTGGCCCAAACCTGAGGTATTAAACGTGTGTCCCTTTTCCTTAAGTTCGTCGAGCAGGCTTGTGGATACGCGAGTAGGGTAGACCGGGGAGGACGGTTTCTTCGCACGACCACCCAGAGTTGAACCTCTCAGAGGTTTGTGGAACCCGAAATCCACATTTGGCGCACAGGTAGGGGTGCGTCGTGGCCTCCTTCTGCCCAAGCAGATTCGTCCACCACCCAACAGTTCTCAGGCCGACGCCCCCAAGGGCTCATTGTGAGCCCTGGGCTTGTTAGGCCGCCCGAGGCAGGGCCCATCAGCCCAGAGGACTACACACTCGCGGCTCCTTGCAGCCCCACTGCGACTGCCCCGAGCTATCAGGCGCGGGCGGCGGGGCCGCAGCCATCCGTCTGCCCTCGCGCCACGCCGCAAGCCGCGCCACCACGCGATCTTCGAGCTACGCAAACGGCGGACGGCGGCACACTCTCGCCGGGACAAGGAGAACAATGAGAGCCGCGTCATGTGGCGGGAGATGCTACTATGGGAGGTTGGCCGGACAGGCAGGCCGATGCCCTGCGGAGGGGGTCGACCGAGCTGCTTGCGGCGCCTGTGGGGCGCGGACCCTTTCTGCCACCCTTACTACATCGCAGGGCTTGTGAGAGAAGCACGCGGGGGCACCCGCACGCCAGGCGCCGCCCACCCTGTAGCACCTAGGGACCTAGCGGGCGCCAACCCGTTCTGACAGCGTTGATCGTCCTTTCCCGACCTTGAGGCTACCCCGGGAGATGGCTCGAAGGCGGTCCCTTTCTGGGGCCGCCGCCGGGGGTGCCCACCCCGCGGCGTACAGAGGCCTTGTGGTGGGGTAGTCCAGACGCTATGTACCCACATGATGAATCTACAGTACACATCAAGAGAATGCCCCACCCCCTGGCGGGTTCTCTTCATCAGGCTGGGCGTACGGGGGCACATGAAGCGCGAGGCTCTCCGCGAGCCGTCTCCGATGCTTCCCGAAACCTTCAACACAACAACCACGGGACAGGCTGATATCTCAGGAGCACGATTACGCTAACAGGACCGTTAGGTGAACCAAGCCACACAGCGGTACAGGGATCCCAGGGCGATGGCCAGCTGCCGGGGGTGAAGTACACTGGGGGCTACGTGGGGGGAGCCGAGCCAGGCCTCCCCCACCTGCATGGAGCAAGGGCAACAGGGTAGGTCCTCTCGGGAAGGCGCCGGCGAGAATTCCCCCAAGGAGGAAGGGATATGCGGTCGCCGATGGGCAACGCTAGCGTCCCCCGTGCCCCTTGGTCTCGTCCTGGTTTCGGACGGCCACTCCAGTCTCCCAACTGTCTAGATCCCATCCTTAACTTCATCATTCTTACGCTACCAACACCCAGACTAATCACCCCGAACTGTATGTGACACCCATACTCATCCACCTTAACAACCATCAGCTCAATTGCTCCCTCCGGGAACTCTCCTCGGCGGCGCCCAGTTCTAATCTACGCCTTACTATCGCATACCCCCAGCCCCGCCGTCCCGTCTGTACCGTTCCCCGTACTATTCACACTCATCGGCCCTTTGGAGGCACTCCCTCCTATCCACCTAACTTACCACACACAACGACTTTTACCCTCTCTCTCCTACTCTCCTCCTCCCCACTGTCCCGCCACGAAACGTTCTTTCTTTTATACCCCATTACATCCCGACCCCCCATCATCCCCTGTCACACCACGTCTCCACCCCCAAACTCTTTCTACCTTCCAGACACACACAATCTCCCCACCCCCTAGCCCGCGGTGGAATCCTCACCCCAAATACCTCACACCGTCCACATCCATCCCTTCCGTTTGCCTCGCTTAAACTTCCCCACCGCCGAACACTAGAAAAAGGCGTTAACGCACAGGAACCACTCCTACATCCGCCAAGCCCAGCCAGCGATAATTCTACAACCTCCCTCACCTTTAACATTTTCCCCCACCAAAACTTGTACCCAGATCTCCTTCCCCCTTACCATTCTTCCACGCTTTTTCCACTACTCCGCTAGACGGCCGAACTAGGCCTCCTTATCACAAAACACCCAGTCTAATTCCATTTTCACTCCCGCCCCCCCCTATCAGCTTCCCCTACCAATCATCCCAACCTTCCAACCTATCGGGGATAACCGGCCCTTCCTACGCCGGAGCCTTCTCTACAACGTACAGTATTTAAGCCGGACATATAAATACGACTTAGCCCCCCTTGCTATCCCGCTCGGAAAGAAGAACTCTCTATGAGGTGCTACAAAATTGAAACGTTGGTTATACGTCCTGTTTTCGGACGCTCCCAACGGTGGTCGGGGAGGCGCCAGGGTCGGGCCCTTGTCAGGCCGACCTGAAGCAAGCCCCAGCCTGTGAAGGTATCCGCTCGTGACATCTCGGGCCACCGACTTAGGTCCCCCTTACACCCTTGGTTATCGTCCTGGTTCGGGCCGCCCCAACGGTGTCGGGGGAGGCGCAGGCGGGGCCATTTGTCAGGCGCGTAAGGAAGTCCCCGCCCAGCCTATGAAGGTCTGCACGCTCAGTTTTGGACACTCTCACGTAATAATGAGGGGGGCGTTGATACACACCCCGAGTATCTGAGTGCCGCCCTCGGGCCTCACGGGGGCTCCCACCACGCCCAGTGGAAGCACTTAGCTCCGGATGGTGAGAAACAAGAAGGACTAGCTAGTCGCCGGACGCGGCCATTTGATTCCGCTTTCTTTATGTAACGCATCTTGACTCCTTTGGAATGAGATTTGGAATTTCATGTGTTTATTAAAAGAAAAACGGGGGAATTTTCTGTCTCCGTGGGATTTTGTGCTTTCTGGCTTCGTGTTTTAATAGTGAGGCTCGCACCTGCTACCCCTCCACCGGCGAGCGCCCCGCGATGAGCGGGGGCTGGGCGAGGTATGCGTGCGTCAAGGCACACCCGGACCGGTCCAGAGATGCTCAAGGCCCCCCCAGGGGCTGATGGCAACCACCGTAGGATCGTCGCGCGCAACACCTTGCCGTGACCCGGGACAAGCGGCTCCCGCGACGGAACTCTTGGGCAGGCCAGAGGCTGTCCCGTGGAGACTAAACCTCGGAGCCCACGACGGGCTCGCCTCAGGAGAAAGGCGCATCTGCACCGTAGGACTCGCTTCTAAGACCCATGGAAAAAAGGCAAGGATAAGTTGCACAACTTACCCCGATCGGGAGCCCATGGGCTCCCGACGCGATTCCCAATTCCTATGTTTTTTTAAAGGGGCATATAATTTCATTTCAGCCAGTCCTAAGGGGCCCCCCTTCAAAAAATGCTTTTACGCCCGCAGGCTTTGTAGGCCCAAGGTTTTTGCATGCAGATTAAGGAAGGGGAAGGCGGCCTAGACAGAGGCGCTGCCTTCGGCGCAGTCCTCGCCACCTCATCCGGCCACCAGCGCTGTCACTAGCGCTTTCATCATAGGCGTCCTCAGTCATCACATTTCTTCGGCCCACGATC
>CM022298.1:501281502-501310200 GCA_011799875.1 Thinopyrum elongatum
TCAAGGGTTTGCGGAACCCGAAATCCGACACCATCATGAAACCAGTCATGAGGAGTGCGCCATCACACGACCATCCTCATAGGGGTCGAGCCAAAACTCCTTCCTTTGCATCTTCGAACGGACATATAATCTCGTCCGTTATTTTCATTGATGTCCTGCACCACCGACCGCAACCACCTTTCCACCATCGTTCCACTGACCATCATGAACGCCTGCTGGTAATAATAAAACAATTGATTAAAAAATGCATGCATGCATCAAAGTCATAAAAAAATTCGGGATGACCTTCCCTAAAAATAGGACATATAGAGTTTGCCCGAAATTCGCCCGAAACGGGAAGGAATCGCATTTCGGCAAAAACATAGGCAACTCAAGCACAATTCAGCGGCAACTCATGCCACACACATAATTTCATCAATCGCCCGATTATGTTCATATCGCAACCATACAACATATTTCCTTCTTGCAAAAGCACAATTTTTAAATCACCGATCTCAAGATCGATCACGATGATGATGATGTCGATCGGTGTTGCCAACACCTAGGGAATGATCAAAAGTGGACAAAGCTTACTTTTGACATGGCTAGATCTAGTTAGGGAGGTACATAGATCACTTCCTAAATGCTAGATCTACCTAGCTAGTTGGGAAGGAGATGAGTAACTAGTGGAGGGGGAAGGAAAAGAGAAAGGAGATGCATTAATATGTGGTGTGTCATTAGTAGCTAGGAGCAAAAAAGAGAGAGAGGGAGTTAGAAGAAGGAGAGTAATGAGGGGGGTAAAGTAGTGGGTGGAAGAAGCAAAGTGAGGGAGAGATGAGGTGGGAGCTAGGGGAAAGTGATGGAAGAGAGGATGGGGAGGGGGAGGGGGATGAGGAAAAGGTGATGGCTGCGTTTAGCAGTAGCGCTGGTTGCAAAACGCGCTGCTGCTAAAGTAGTAGCGTAGCGCGCCCCAGGTGACGCGCTACTGCTAAGGGGGGCCCGCCAGTGGCCAGGTTCAAAATTAGCCGCAGCGCCCTACCCAAAAAGCGCGCTACTACTAATCAGTTAGCAGTAGCGCGGTTATCTTAGGCTCGCTACTACTAAACCTAGCCTGCGGCAACGGTGGGGCAACTTTAGTAGTAGCGCCTTTTTCCGCCGGCCGCGCTACTGCTATGTAGATAGCAGTTAGCGGCCTGATTGGAGCGCGCTACTGCTAATAGCAGCAGCGTCAGTTTATTCAGCGCTACGCTAAGGTTCTGTGTATAAGGTTGTCCCTATATGATGAATCGTCGTGCGTCGTTGCCGCTTCTCCCCTAAAGGAGCAACTAGCCTTGCTTCTTCCCTGCTCATGATCCGCGCCACTTACCAATCCTCTTCAAACCCGTCCCTCACCAAGGCTCCTCTCCCCGCTTCGCCCACTCCCTCACTCACGCAACCCCCACCTCTCCCTCCCCCTATTGCCCTCTCTCTTTCTCATTGATCTCCCCTAACTCCTCGTACCCACTTCCCTTATCCTCTCCTCCACCTAAACCCAAACTCCACGTAATATACGCCCCTTACTCTCCTCCTCTGCGCCTACTCTCTAATTACTTTCATCGTCGCATCTCCCGCCTCTCCCACACACTTTACTACCCCCTCTCCCCCAATTCCTGCTTCCCGGTCTTTTTTCTCCCGCCCTCCGTCATTCCCTCCCCATATCCCCCCTGTCACCCACCTCCCCCCCCTATCCCCACGCCCATAATCGACGTTCCCATTTACACCCCTCTCCCCTCCGCTTGCATCTTCCGATCAATCCTCCCCCCTTCTGCCCTCTCCCAAACACCTTCCCATCAATTCTCCCATCTCCGCTCCCCTAAAGGCACTTATTTCACCGTTTCTTCCTCCCCTCGCTATCCCCATGCCCAATACGACTTTACCGCCTCGCATTATGTCACCCCTCTTCCCCACTCCCCCCTGTGTCCCTACGCTCCCTCCCTCTATCCCTCCCAACGTCTAAACCTTCCTAACCAGGCCGTCCGATTCCACTCTATTCTCGTCGTTCGTCTTGATGACGCGGAATGTCTCATGCATGTGTCCATGTGGTCCAGCGTCCTCAAGCGCCAAGGTCGTTGTTGAGCCCTTGAATCATTGAAGTTTTTTTTGAAATCATCAATCATTTTAAGTAGGTTAAACACTAACAACCATTTTGAAATAGGTCATCAAAATTATAACACGCATGTGTAACCACTTCGAACAAAATCTCTAAAATGTCAAATGTGTGTGTCTAATCTAGTTTGAGAGTTGAATATACGAAGCTAAAAACCTTGAGGGAACACTACCCTGATAGCCCTACGTGTTCATTATAAAGGATGTGATCATTTTTTGAGAGTTAAACATAATGTTCCCAAATCAGCCTGCTAGACTGTATTCTAAAGGTAAGGAACACCTTCTTATTTCCGCTTCCTTATCAATGGTAGATGACAGTAGTTTCATATGGACTACTCCTTGGTTTTCTCCATGGCAAGCTATTTATGACAATCTTATAATCGAGCGCCACCTTATTTTATCCAGTTGTTATTATTGATCTTTGGCTTCCTAATCAGAATGCAAATTTTATGAACACCAATCTTGTAAGAGTTTATTCATCCTCATACGCTCAAGCTAAATGCAAACCCCTGTTGTCAATACTGCTAGACATGATGTGTTGGTTTGGAAACTAACTCCTGTAGGTGACTACACTTCGAAAAGTGCCTGTGTGAAGTGCATCTAGTGCCCCCTGTTGGTTTGGGGAGTATTGACGACAAACATGGTTAAGGGACTAATGTGATTGTGAGATTCACAGGAGAACATAGGTAGAAGTCCTATTGATTCAGTTTACTCATAAAAAATGCCCCTAAAAATGATGAAGACATTGAAGACAATGGTGGTTCGCGAAGACACTATCGAAGATAATGACGCGTGAAAGACATTGGCTTGGAGACAATGGGAGTGCGAAGACATAGTTTCTTCGTAGTTTCATTTTCTTCTTTCTTGAGTCATAGGAACCACCGAAACTGTCAAGGGGTCCAAGTGTAACAAAGTCAGAAAACTGACGTGATGCTCAACCCAAATCCTAGTCTTCAAGTGAACGACAATGAGAGAAAACCTTATCCTGAGTTGGATGAGTCAGCTTTGCTTGTAGCCCAAGTCAAGCTGTCGCATTGTTTGAAATCCGACCATGGACACGTGTCGGTTTCTTAATGACCCAGGGTCATTCGGACATATCATGTCGGGTTTGCCCCCTGGCTATAAATAGCACCCCCTTCCACTTAAATTGACGGCTGCTCAGAGTTAGTGGCACACTTTTGTCGTTTGAGAGCCAACCCACCTCCGAAGCTTTGAGAGAGAATCCTTGCGAGGACAAAACCCAAACACACTCAGAGCCCAAAGAGTGTTTGGCCACTGAAGTCTTTCTGTCTGCGGATCTGAAAGACTATTACACTTGAAGACTGTGATGTTGCAGTCAGTTAGGCATCGCGTTCTGAGGATCCAAGAGTCATTGTGGATCACCGGTGAACGAAGTTTGTGAAGGTTTGGAAGTCTACCTTGAAGACTACCTGAGTGTTGGGCGAGGACTAAGTGACCTTAGCTCAAGGGAAATAAGGTGAAAGACGCGGTCTTTTGAGTTCAATCTCAGCCTCTCTAACCAGACGTACAGTTGTCACAAACAACTGGAACTGGTCTACCAAATCTTGTCTCGTCAAGCAACTGGTTATATCACTTCACCCCTTTACTTACTATTTAGCCTCGTGAAGTCATTGCTTGCCTGATCTGATTGACTTCACGTGTGAAGAGATTCTTCTGATTGCATATTTGGCTTCATACTGTCTTCCTATTTTGATCCGGTCTACCTCGCTGCTAATAGTCTTCGTGCTTACTCTGTACTGTTTCCTTGACTATGGCATGGCTAGTGTAGTTTATCTTCGCGGCATACTGTGTAGGTGTTATTTGGTTGTCTGTCTTCGAAGACACTGCTCTGTCTTGAAGACTTTCATAAAATCGCCTATTCACCCCCTCTAGTCGATAACTAGCACTTTCAGCTGTCTTCATAATCTAGCACTACACAGCAAAACAAACGACCAGAAATACTTCAACCGCGGATTATAAATCTTGTCAATCAGTTTTGAGGGGACAAACTCATGGAGCCAGGAGTTCAAAACTTTCTTATGGAGGCTTCTTCACCAAGCACTCCAAATGGGTAAGCGTGCAAGTAAGTTCTCGAGACATATTAGTGAAAATTGTACTGGATGTGACAACCAAGAGGGTGGAATGCACATGATTTTGTATGCCCTTTTATCAAAGGCTGCTGGTTCTCATCTCTCTGGTATATCGAAATATAAGTTTTGGTTGAAACATAACCATTTCATTCTACAGATGATTATGGTTTTATTGGATTATGTTAATCCCACAATCAATGTAACCAGTATGTACACTTTGTTTATGGTGCCTTTGAGTGCTTCGAAATGATGCCATGTAGAAAGTTAAGACATCACATGTATGCATGGTGTCGTATGGCATATACATAGCACAAAGCTCTAGAGGATGTGATGACATGACATGATCAAGGCTCAATAACCTTTATTGTACAACAACAACCAAGAACCACACAAGACCATTCTTAGTTGCAGGGAATAGATTTTTACGATGCGGCCTGGCAAATGAGGACGATATGAGCTACTCTTTGCCACAATGATAGCAGATACTCTTCACATCCCGAAATCAGCAGCCGCAACGAGTTTCATCTTCAAAGTCTTTATACAAGCATACAATCTTTTATCCAGTGATAATAGCACCATCAACAGGTGTTTTTAATGTCAAAGCGCATCATCCAGCAAAGTTAGCGAATCAAAATTAAAGCTCCATGGAATAAAATCGTTTATTGTTCATACACAAAAAAAAAGGTCTATGTTCACACAACACACAAAAGAAAAGGAGGGTCTAACGCAGAAGCACAGGCGAATCAACTGTGGTTGGATTAGAGGGACTGTGGTATCCCCAGCCCACCAGGGGTCAAGTCCTGGTGTGTCGCATTTTATTCCTGAATTCGGGCGATGTGCATTCTGGGGAAGGAGAGCGTTCCCGTCGACGACGAGATGCCTACGGTGACTCGTAAATTTAAAGATGATATGCGGCTCAGTTTTCGGAGGTGCTCATAGGGGTGTAGGGTGTGTGTGTGCGCGTTTATAGGGATGAGTGTAGCTGTATATATACGAGCGCTTGCGTCTGTAGGTGTTATAAAAAAAAAAACGCAGAAGCGCATGAACTCACTCACGACCGACGAGGGGCGACCGCCAATGGTCCCTCCGGTTCCCAGCCTCCGGCCCCATCGGTGGCGGCCTCCTCGCCGCGCAAGAGAAACTCTGAAAAACCACTCCTCGTTGCCGCCCAATCCCCTTGTTCGGGGGGGGGGGGGGGGGGGGGGGGGGGGGGGGGGGGGGGGGGGGCAATCATTCCGGCGAAGTTACTCCGACACAGTTGCGCGGCGCCCTAGTATGTTCGCTATTCACGTCGAGAAGCGTAAGCCACCCGGAGATCTTGGCGGGGACGTATTCGCGTAAACGTAACCGCTAAATCCAGAGATAGCATAGTAGACCGGACGAGTTAAAGCCTAGATAAAACGCAGCGACGAGCCAGTGCCGTATCTAAAGCTCCTCAGACGTTGCAGCCAGGTACCGTTAGCCGGACTACAGCCTGTACCCCGGACGAGCGCCCTCGAACTGCGGTTGCGATCCAGCCCCGCTCCAAAGGCATGACTCGACAACCTTGCAAGCCTCGCGCATACTCTGCCTACTCGAGCTGTCTCCGTGGCGAAATGCGGCTCACGCTGTGCGGGAACCACTGAGCACCGCCCGGGCCGAGCCGACTGTGGCCCAGCCAAGCCGCCTTTTCGTCGATAAAAGCAGCTAGTGTACCCTGTGATACTGGCCAGCGCCTACTGCGCCGGCCAAATTAGCGGGCGCCCGTCTACCGACTAGCGCCCCCAACGTAGACGGCCGTCGCTGCCGGATCAAAGAGGAAGTGAGATACTACCATAGCGGAACGCATGCGTCCAGGCTACTGAGTAACCGGGCACGAAGGACCAACCCTTAGTGGCCGGCCGGTGGCCTACCGCGAACGGGTGCAACGCTTGGGACACGTCGGTGCATTCAGGCGAGCAAACCGGACCAGCTGGTTACGCCGCAGCAGGCGGCCTTGTGCTCACACAAGGTGAACCCTGCGCGTCCATGAGGGCCTGTGGATCAGTTCTCCAAGCCGTAGCGCCGCGTTAGAACATAGGACGCCTAAAATAGTATACTGCCGGCAAAGGAGTGTAGGCCGAGCCCCCGAGGGCAATAGCGAGTTACCGGCCTGTGTGACGAAGGCAGGTCCGCAAGCCTTTTGTGCTGTTTGGTGTGCGAGCCCCGCTTCCCCCCCCCCCCCCCCCCCCCCCCCCCCCCCCCCCCCCCCCCCCCCCCCCCCCCCCCCCCCCCCCCCCCCCCCCCCCCCCCCCCCCCCCCCGCCGCCCCCCCCCCCCCCCCCCCCCCCCCCCCCCCCCCCCCCCCCCCCCAGGGTCGGGGCCTTTTGGGGGCGGTTTTGGGAGCGGGAGAGGCGCGCGCGCGCTTGGCGGGGGAAAGGAGGCGACGTGAGACGGAGGGTTTGGGGGGAGGAGGAGGCGCGACGGGTTGGGCTTGGGCGGCGGAGGCGGAGGTCGGGGGTGGGGGCTTGGGGGAGAAGAAGCGGGAGAGTACCTGCTGCTTCGGCTGCTTGGCCATGGCGGTGGCGATGGCGGTGGCGGTGGGGGCGGGAAACAGGGGAGTGGGCGGCAACGAGGAGTGGTTTTTCAGAGGTTTCTCTTGCGCGGCGAGGAGGCGCGCCACCGATGGGGCCGGAGGCTGGGAACCGGAGGGACCATTTGGCGGTCGCCCCTCGGTCGGTCGTGAGTGAGTTCATGCGCTTCTGCGGTTTTTTTTTTTAACACACTACAGACGCAGCGCTCGTATATATACGCGCATACACTCATCCCTATAAACGCGCACACACACACCCTACCCCTATGAGCACCTCCGAAAGACTGAGCCGGCATATCATCTTTAAATTTACGAGTCCCCGTAGGCATCTCGTCGTCGACGGGAACGTCCTTTCCCACTGAATGCACATCGCCGGAATTCAGGAATAAATGCGAGCACACCAGGACTTGACCCCTGGTGGGCTGGGATACCACAGTCCCTCTACCATCCAACCACAGATTGATTCGCCTGTGCTCTTCTCTGCGTTAGACCCTCCTTTTCTTTTTTGTGTGTGTTAACAATAGACCTTTTTTTTTTTGTGGATGAACAATACACGATTTTATTCATGGAGCTTTAATTTTGATTCGCTAACTTTGCTGGATGATGCGCTTTGACATTAAAACACCTGTTGATGGTGCTATATATCACTGGATAAAAGATTGTGATGCTTGTATAGAAGACTTTGAAGATGAAACTCGTTGCGGCTGCTGATTTCGGGATGTGAAGAGTATCTGCTATCATTGTGGCAAAGAGTAGCTCATATCGTCCTCATTTGCCAGGCCGCATCGTAAAAATCTATTCACCTGCAACTAAAGATGGTCTTGTGTGGTTCTGGGTTGTTGTTGTACATAAAGGTTATTGAGCCTTGATCATGTCTGTCATCACATCCTCTAGAGCTTTGTGCTATGTAAGATCGCATACGACACCATGCATACATGTGATGTCTTAACTTTCTACATGGCATCATTTCGAAGCACTCAAAGGCACCATAAAAAAAAGTGTACATACTGGTTACATTGATGTGGGGATTAACATAATCCAATAAAACCATAATCATCTGTAGAATGAATGGTTATGTTCAACCAAAACTTATATTTCGATTACCAGAAGATGAGAACCAAGCAGCCTTTGAAAAAGGGCATAACAAATCATGTGCATTCCACCCTCTTGGTTGTCACATCCAGTACAATTTCACTAATATGTCTCGAGAACTTACTTGCACGCTTACCCATTTGGAAGTGCTGTGGTGAAGAACCTCATAAGAAAGTTTGAACTCCTGGCCCCATGAGTTGTCCCTCCAAAACTGATTGACAAGATTTTAATCCGCGGTTGAAGTATTTCTGGTCGTTTGTTTGCTGGTAGTGCTAGATTATTGAAGCAGGCTGAAAGTGCTAGTTATCGACTAGAGGGGGTGA
Organism: Thinopyrum elongatum; assembly: GCA_011799875.1. NCBI lineage: Eukaryota > Viridiplantae > Streptophyta > Magnoliopsida > Poales > Poaceae > Thinopyrum > Thinopyrum elongatum. Next base: position 501,289,682 of record CM022298.1, read on the forward strand.
ATGCGATTTTTATGAAAGTCTTCAAGACAGGCAGTGTCTTCGAAACAGCCAACCAAAATACACCTACACAGTATGCAGCGGAAGATAAACTACACTAGCCATGCCATAGTCAAGGAAACAGTACAGAGTAAGCACGAAGACTAAGCAGCTAGGTGAACCGATCAAATAGGAAGACAGTATGAAGCCAAATATGCAATCGAGAGAATCTCTTCACACAGTGAAGTCAATCAGATCAGGCAAGCAATGACTTCACGAGCTAAATGTAAGTAAAGGGGTGAAGTGATATAACCAGTTGCTTGACGAAGACAAGGATTTGTGAGCCAGTTCCAGTTGTTGTAACAACTGTACGTCTGGTTAGAGAGGCTGAGATTGAACTCAAAAGACCGCGTCTTCACCTTATTTCCCTTGAGCTAAGGTCACTTAGTCCTCGCCCAATCACCAGGTAAGTCTTCAAGGTAGACTTCCAAACCTTCACAAACTTCGTTCACCGGTGATCCACAATGCTCTTGGATCCTCAGAACGCGATGCCTAACTGACTGCAACATCACAGTCTTCATGTATAAGTCTTCAGATCACGCAACAGAAAGACTTCAGTGATGCCAAACACTCTTTGGCTCTGAGTGTTTTGGGTTTTGTCCCGCAAGGATTCTCTCTCAAAGCTTCGGAGGTGGGTTGCTCTCAAACGACAAAAGTGTGCACTAACTCTGAGCAGCCGTCAATTTAAGGTGGAAGGGGGTGGCTATTTATAGCCAGGGGCAACCCGCATTAGATGTGCCGAAATGACCCTGGGTCATTAAGAACCGACACGCTGTCCATGGTCGGATTTCAAACACATGCGACAGCTTGACTTGGGCTACAAGCAAGCTGACTCATCCAACTCAGGATAAGGTTTTCTCTCATTGTCTTCACTTGAGACATAGGATTTGGGTTGACATCACGTCAGTTTTCTGACTTTGTTCACTTGGACCCACTTGACAGTTCGGTGGTTCCTATGACTCAGAAGAAGAAAATGAAACTACGAAAGAAACTATGTCTTCGCACTCCATTGTCTTCAAGCCAATGTCTTCACGCGTCATTATCTTCGATATGAATGTCTTCGCGACCCACCATTGTCTTCAATGTCTTCAACATTTTAGGGGTCATTTTTTATGAGTAAACTGAATCAATAGGGACTTCTCACCTATGTTCTCCTGTGAATTCCCAATCACATTAGTCCCTTAACCATGTTTGTCGTCAATACTCCAAAACCAACAGAGGTGGCACTAGATGCCACTTACACAGGCACTTTTCGAAGTGTAGTCACCTACAGGAGTTAGTTTTCCAAACCAACACATCATGTCTAGCAGTATGACAACAGGGGTTTGCATTATAGCTTGAGCAGTATGAGGATGAAATAAGCGTTAACAAGATTGGTGTTCCAAAATTTCTGATTAGGAAGCCAAGATCAATAATAACAACTGGATAAATAAGGTGGCGGCTCGATATATAGATTGTCATAAATAGCTTGCCATGGAGAAAACCAAGGAGTAGTCCATATGAAACTACTGTCATCTACCATTGATAAAGGAAGCGGAAATAAGAAGGTGTCTTACCTTTAGAAAGCAGTCAGCAGGCTGATTTGGGAACATTATGTTTAACTCTCAAAAAATGATCACATCCTTTATAATGAACACGTAGGGCTATCAGGGTAGTGTTCCTCAAGGTTTATTAGCTTCGTATATCACTCTCATCAAACTAGATTAGACACACATTTGACATTTTAGAGATTTTGTTCGAAGTGGTTACACATGCGTGTTATAATTTTGATGACCTATTTCAAATGGTTGTTAGTGTAACCTACTTAAATATTTGATTGATTTCAAAAAAACTTCAAATGATTCAAGGGCTCAACAACGACCTTGGCGGCTTGAGGACCTGGACCACATGGACCATGCATGAAGACATTCTCCGGTCATCAATGACAAGGAGTTCGGCTCCTGTAGGGGAGAAGCGGCAACGACGCACCGACGATTCATCACTACTAGGGAAAACCTTATACACAGAACCTTAGCTGTAGCGCTGAATAAATGACGCGCTGCTGCTAATTAGCAGTAGCGCGCTCCCAATCAGGCGCTACTGCTATCTACATAGCAGTAGCGCGGCCGAAAAAAGCGCTACTACTACTAAGTTGCCCCACCGTTGCCGCCAGGCTAGGTTTAGTAGTAGCGAGCCTAAGATAACCGCGCTACTGCTAACTGATTAGTAGTAGCGCGCTTTTTGGGTAGGGCGCTGCGGCTAATTTTGAACCTGGCCACATGGCGGGCCCCACTTAGCAGTAGCGCGTCACCCTGGGGCCGCTACGCTACTACTTTACAGCAGCGCGTTTTGCAACCACGCTACTGCTAAACCGCAGCCATCACCTTTTCCCTCCCCCTCCCCCTCCCCCATCCTCTCTTCCATCACTTTCCCCTAGCTCCCACCTCCTCTCTCCCTCACTTGCTTCTTCCTCACTACTTCTCCCCCTCATTACTCTCCTTCTTCTACCTCCCTCTCTCTCTCTTTATTGCTCCTAGCTAACTACTACACCACCTCCATTAATGCATCTCCTTTCTCTTTTCCTTCCCCCTCCACTAGTTGAACTCATCTCCTTCCCAAACTAGCTAGGTAGATCTAGCATTTAGTGAAGTGATCTATGTACCTCCCTAACTAGATCTAGCCATGTCAGAGTAAGCTTTGTCCACTTTTGATCATTCCCTAGTGGTGGCACCACCGATCGACATCTCATCACCGTGATCGATCTTGAGATAGGGATAAATGTGTGCTTTTGCAAGAATGGAAATATGTGTATGGTGTGCGAATGACATAATCGGCGTATGATGGAAATTATGTGTGTGGCATGAGTTGCCGCTGAATTGTGCTTGAGTTGCCTATGTTTGCCGAAATGTCGATTCATTCCCGTTTCGGCGAATTTCGGGCAAACTCTATATGTCTATTTTTAGGGAAGGTCATCCCGAATTTTTTTATGACTTTGATGCATGCATGCATTTTATAATCAATTTGTTTATTATTACCACCAGGCGTTCATGATGGTCAGTGGAACGATGGTGGAAAGGTGGTTGCGGTCGGTGGTGCAGGACATCAATGAAATAAACCGGACAGAGATTATATGTCCGTGTCGAAGATGCAAAGGAGGAGTTTGGCTCACCCCTATAGGATGGTCGTGTGATGGCGCACCTCCTCATGACTGGTTTCATGGATGGTGTCGGATTTCGGGTTCCGCAAACCCTTGAGAGGTTCGAACTCTGGGGTGCGTGCGAAGAACTCGTCCTCCCTGGTCTGCCTACTCGCTAATCTCACAACCTAACTCGATGAACTGTAAGGAAAGGGACACCAGCGGTTTACCCAGGTTCGGGCCACCTTGCGGTGTAAAACCCTACTCCTGCTTTCTGGTGGATGGGCTCGAGGGGCTGAGGATGAACTAGTTACAGTCGCGAACAGCCTCAAAGGAGGTGTTCTTGAGTCGAGTGAGCTGGTGGGGGTCCGATCCGGTCCGGTGTGATCCGGTTCGATCGATCCGATCGGAATCGATTCAATTCGATCCCCTCCCCTCCCTCTCTCGGTGGTGGCCTAGTCCATTATAGTGGCCTTGGTCCTCTTCCCAAATGAAAGGCGGGAGAATCCTACAACGGCCAAATCAAGGGGGACAGCTAGTACATGTATCCTGACAAAGTAGTCTTCGCTGCGAAAGCCTCTGTTTGTGACGCCGTGGTGGGCTCGATGATGACCTCCGTCCTGCCGTCCTGGCGGTCTTGGTCTGTTGCATGGGAATGGAAACCTTTGGCTGATTCCTCGGGACTCCGCGCCTGCACTTGCCCCTTTAGCACCAAAGAGGAACTGGTACACTACCGCCCTGGCGCCCCCCTGGCCTTGGTCGTCATGGCTCACGTCATCCGGACCTCATGAGGTGAGGCTTGCATAGACCTCTCCGCTCCTCCTCAGCCAGCCTGAGGAGGCCACTCCTCGTGGAGGTCTTGGTGTCGTCCGCCTCGCGAGGCTTGGCCCCTCACGAGGGTCTTGAGTTGTTGTCGCTGAAGTTGGGTCGTACCAGGCCGTCGATGGAGCCACGTCGTGGGCCGCAGGCAGGCAAGTCTGGGTACCCCCGTTCCCAGAACCGCCGACAGTAGCCCTCGGGCCCAAGGCCCTCGAACTGTGCTTCGAGGCGAAGCCAAGGGCAAGTGCGGAGCGCCGGGGCCTAACCACCGCCTGCGGCCTTGTCACGCGTGGCGATTGATGGACTGGGCGTCTCTGCTACCCCACGCCGCCTCGGCAAACCGTTCATCTTGACGAGACTCCGCTGCATGCAGGGAAAAAACCATCATTGCGCGGGTCGGTGGAGGCCGGCGGGTCGTCTCTCCTCCGGCTATAAATGAGGGGAGGGCAGAGCCCCCCTCACTCATCTCCATCTCTCGCGCTGCCCGCTCCTTCTTCTTCTTCTTCTTTGTCTCGCCGTCTTGCAGCAGCATCCATGGCACCGATCGGAGATTCTCTTCACGGAGAAGGGAAAAACCCCTCGGAGAGACCGGGGCCACTTCCGCCAAGAAGAGGCTCACCACTCCTTACGACGCCGGTGAAAGGCAAGAGGTGACGCGGCCTTGGTACGAGCGCTCCCGCCTGATTCCCGCTTCCTCTGTACGCCCCCGCGCAGGGCTACGGCCAGGCGGTAATGCCCAGCGCCGCGTGGGTCGGGGTCTTGTGTGACTGGCCGAGGCTGCGCGGCCGCAGCCGGCAAACCCACGGCGAGGGGACTCGCGCGAGTTTGTGGTGTGGGCGGTAATGCCGCCCGCACGTGGATCTGGTTCCTGAGGTTCTTCGCCGAGGAGATGCCGCCGAGGGGGGCACTTAGCTGTGGCTGCAGCACGCCCGGGTGCTGGCGGCCGGCCTCGGGGGCGGAGGTCGAGGTCGTCCCCCGGGCGACATCTTCATGACCCGAGATGGGGCGAGGTCGCCCGGCCTGCCGTCCAGAGGGGGCCCTCGCCATCCACTTTGAGTACGATGGCGCCTCACGTTGTTCTTCAAGGTCTTCGATGAGGAGGGTCGGCGTTGGAGTGCTCCCCCGGGGGAAGCAGTCCGTGTGGCGCGGCCGTGAGCGTCGAGCTCCGCTCCAGCCTCGCCGGCAGCTGCTCCAGCAGCAGCGACGACTCCTGGGAAATCCAGCGACTCTCCCGACCCAGCGATTCCTCGAGTCCAGTGACGACAGCTACGTGCCGCCGAGCTCACGCCCATGCCTGGAGCGCGGCAGCGGCGTCCGCTTCGGCATCGTCGGTGATGCCCAGCAGCCGGGGTCCCTTGACGTTTCCTTCTTTGTTTCCCTGCGCGGAATTGTGACAAACCCCGTGGGGTATGTAAAAAACTGTAATGCTTTTGCTCCAATGTTTATTATTCCTAGTATGATGTTTCACAGCCGCGCATCTCGCTCCGCATGGTTCCCCCTTTTCGTTCTCCGGGCGGTAGCTTAGTGCTCTACGCCGGCAGGTCCCAGTCCCCAGGCAGGCTTCAGCCGTCGCTGGTATGCAGGTCGATGCCGTGGTCAGGCCAGGAGGTGAGCAGCCCGAGCCTGGTAAGAGCTCCTGAGGCGCGAGCTCAAGAGGTCCCCTTTGGCGTGCAAGCAGCTCCCTAGAGGGCGAAAAGGGAAGCGGCATTGCCGAGGCGAGATTGCGAGAATCAAAATACGGACGATGAGGTTCACTTTGATATGCATGGGTGACTATCTTAGTAGGCCTGAAGTGATTCCTTTGTGCATCGCCTGATTGTGCCTTGTCATGATGCTTCCAGGTAGGGCTCACGCCGACCTCCCTTCTCCCCGCTCATCTAGGTGCTCTACGTCCTCAGGTCCCGACCCTCGAGCGAGGCTCAGCCGCCGCTGTGTATGCCGGTCGCGATGCCGTGGTCAAGTCCATGGGGTGAGGGCTGGAGAGTCAGTAAGAGCTCTGAGGCGCGATGCTCAGGAGCGCCCCCCCCCCCCCTTTAATGTGCAAGCGAATTGCGTGAAAAAGGGACGGCCGGCGGGGCCACCCGTGGCTAACTCCATGGATTCCTACGGTTAGTCCGAGAGAAGAGTAATACTCATAATCGCCTTGCTGTCCTGTCGCTGATCCTTTCCGCAAGAAGATGAGGCACTGAGGATCTGGTGAGGTGACTTGCGGGGGCAGGCCGCGAGCCAGAGCTCGATCACTCAGATTTGTCAGCGTTGCAGGGATGGACACGAGCACAGCGCCGTGCCAGTCATGTGTAGCCCCTCGTTGCGGGATGAGCGAGAGCTGGTCCATGCGGGAGGCCGCGATGGCGATAGACACCAGCAAGCAGGTGATAGCATAATCAACCCATAGGTAAGGTAGAGCTAGTTCTGATAGATGCAAACATAACATGCCGCAGGACGGACCCACGCGGCTTGGGGATATGCAGCCGAGGGGCGCCCCCAACTGAACAAACCAGAAAATGTCACCTGGCACCGTTGCTGAAGGGATGTTGGAGTAGCTGAAGACGCGTGCCGCAGAAGTCGCTCCTCATGAGCCGCCAGGCCCTGAACCTCGGGAGGCTCTGGGGCCCGGGGGGCTCGCGAGGATCCATCTCCTCCTCTGACAGGATCGGCCGGCTTCTGGCCTCATGAGCCACCAGGACGCCCCGCATGTGCGCTGGAATGTAGCAGCCGCGCTCGACAAGCCCAACAGTGCGAACATAGTTGTGAGGGGGACCCTCGCACCGGCCAGCGCGGGACGGCCAGAAGCGCTCCTGAGATGCGGCCCTGTTGAGCCCCTGGGATATTGACGCAGACGCGCAGCTCGCTGTCCTCGCCAGGACAAGGAGCCGCTGCTGGTGGTGGGCGATGGTCGCCTCGCATAGCTCTTACCCTCCTGAAGTCCTCGATGCTCCAGAGACCTCAGGGTGAGGGCCAACCAAGCTTTGGGTACGATCTGCGAGGAGAGAGTCGCACACCCGCACGAGGACGACGAAGCCGCCACCTCCGCTTCTTCACCCTATCGTAGACCCCGCCTGGAGGACCAGGTGGCGAGGGCTCGCGAGCTTGTTGCAGAGAACGGGGCTTCCTGGGCGGCGCATTCTCATGCGTCTTCAGTCACCTCCAGAACCTTGATCCCCATTTTGATTTCGACGCCGCAATAGCCTCCGTGCCCCGGTTTCATCCAGGGCAATCTGGCAGAATGGGTGGACGACCATGTCGACGACCTGGTCATAGAGTTTGCTCCTGAGGACGACACGGTCATGATCGTGGCCGAAAAGGTGATGCGGACGACGATGATGAAGAGACGCTAGTGCACAGCGCCTGGTGGCGCGGTGAAGGTGGCGAGGACGGCGCCGAAGGCAGCGCCTCTGTCTAGGCCTGCCTTTCCCCTTGCCTTAATCTGCATCCTAAAACCTTCGGGCACAGCCCTGCGGGGCGTAAAAGCATTTTTGAAGGGGGGCCCCTTTGATGTCTGAAATGATGATATGCCCCTTTAAAAAAATAGGATTTGGAATACGCCGTCGGGAGCCCATGGGCTCCCGAGCGGGGTAGTTGTTGCAACTTATCTTGGCTCCATGGGTCTTGAGCGAGTCCTAAGGTCGCAGATGCGCCTTTCTCCTGAGGCGAGCCGTCGGGGCTCACGAGGTTTTAAGTCTCCCGGGGAGCCTGCTGGCCTGCCCAAGGGCCTCGCGAGGAGCCGCTTGTCGGGTCACGGCAAGGTGTGCGCGCGACGATCCTACGGTGGTTGCACATCAGCCCCCTGGGGGCCTTGGCATCTCTGGAGCCGGTCGGTGTGCCTTGACGCACGCATACCTCGCCCAGCCCCCGCTCGCGGGGCGCCGCTGGTGGAGGGGTAGCAGTGCGAGCCTCACTCTTAAAACACGAAGCAAAAAGCACAAAAAATCGCACGAACAGAAAATTCCCCCGTTTTTCTTTTAATAAACACATGAAATCCAAATCTCATTCCAAAAGGAGGCAATGATGTTACAGAAGAAAGGCGGAATCAAATGGCCGCTTCCGGCACCTAGCTAGTCTTCTTGTCTTCTCACCACGCGGAGCTAAGTGCTTCCACTGGGCGTGGGTGGAGCCCCCGTGAGGCCCGAGGGCGGCACTCAGGAGACTCCGGGTGTGTACAGCCCCACTCATTATTACGTGAGAGTGTCACGAGCGGAGACCTTCATAGGCGCGGGGCCTTCCTTCACGTCGCCTACAGGCCCCGCCCTGCGCCTCCCCCGACCACCGTTGGGCGCCGAAAACCAGGACGAGACCAAGGGGTAAGGGGACGCTAGCGGTGGCCCGAGAGTGTCACAGCGAGACCTTCACAGGCGTGGGCCTTGCTTCAGGTCGCCTGACAGGGTCCCGCTCGCCTCCCCGACCACCGTTGGGGGGGTCCGAAAACAGGACGAACCAAGGGGCAAGGGCCGCTAGCGGTGCCCGCAGTGTCACGAGCGGAGACCTTCACAGCGTGGGGCCCTTGCTTCACGTCGCCTGACAGGGCCCCGCCCTACCCTCCCCGACCACGTTGGGCGTCCTGAAACCAGGACGAGACGCAAGTGGCAAGGGGGACCTAGCGGTGCCCTCGCGACCGCAGGCCCTCCGCCGGGGGGAAGGGCTCGCCGGCCCTTCCCCGGCAGAGGACCTACCTCCGTGTTTGCGCCTTGCTCATGCTATGTGGGGAGCCCTGGCCTCGGGCTCCCCCACGTAGCCCCCAGTGTCTTCACCCGCCGGCGCGGGGCCATCGCCCTGGGATCCCTGCCGCCTGCTGTGGGCTTGGTTCACCTACGGTCCTTGTTAGCGTAATCGGCTCCTGAGATATCAGCTTCCCGTGGTTGTTGTGTCTTGAAGGTTCGGTGAAGCTCCGGGACGGCTCGCGGAGAGCCTCGCTTCATGGCCCCCACGCCCAGCCTGATGAAGAGAACCCGCCAGGGCATTCTCTTGATGTGTACTGTAGATTCATCATGGGGTACATGCGTCTGGACTACCGCCACCAGGCTCTGACGGCCGCGGGTGGCACCCGGCGGCGGCCCCAGAAGGGACCGCCCGGCCATCTCACCCTGGGGTAGTTATGGTTCGTGAAAGGACGATCAACGCTGCAGACGGTTTGGCGCCGCTAGGTCCCTAGGTGCTACAGGGGGGCGCGCGGGCGTGGCGGGGCCCCCGCGTGCTTCTATCATCACGCCCTGCGATGTAGGAAGGGTGCAGAAAGGTGCCGCGCCCCACAGGCGCGCGCAAGCAGCTCGGCGACCACCGCTCCAGCAGGGCATTCGGGCCTCCGTCCGCCCAACCGCACCGTAGCAGCTCCCGCGCCACGATGAGCGCGGCTTCGCATGTTCTCCGTCCCCGGCGAGAGTGTGCCGCCGTGCGACCGTGTGCGTAGGCTCGAAGCATCGCGTGGTGGCGCGGCTGCGTGCGTGGCGCGAGGCAGACGATGGCGGGCCCCGCCGCCCGCGCCTGATAGCATCGGGGCAGCGAGTGGGCTGCAAGGAGCGCGGAGTGGAGATCCTCTTGGGCTGATGGCCCTGCCCGTGGCGCCAACAACCCAGGGCTCAAAATGACCCTTGGGGCGGCCTGAGAACGTTGGGTGGTGGCGAATCTGCTGGGCAGAAGGAGTCCTACCGACGCACCCCTACCTGGTGCGGCCAAATGTCGGATTTCGGGTCCACAACCCTGAGAGGTTCAACTCTGGGGGTGCGTGCGAAGAACTCGTCCTCCCCGGTCTACCTACTCGCTAATCCACACGCCTGCTCGACGAACTTTAAGGAAAGGGACACAGCGGTTTACCCAGGTTTGGGCCACCTTGTCTGGTGTAAAACCCTACTCCGTGCTTTGTGCTGGATTGGCCTCGAGGGGCTGAGGATGAACTTTACATTCGCGAACAGCACCTCAGAGAGAGGTGTTCTTGAGCTCGAGTGAGCTGGTTGGGGGTCTGATTCCGTCCGGTGTGATCCGGTTCGATCATCATCGTTCGATTCGATTCGATCCCCTCCCCTCCCCTCTTCGGTGGTGGCCTAGTCCTATTATAGTGGCCTTGGTCCTCTTCCCCATGAAAGGCAGGAAGGGATCCCACAACGGCCAAATTCAAAGGGGGACAACTAGTACATGCTATCCTGACAAAAGTATCTTCCGCCTGCGAAAGCCTCTGGTTTGTGACCCGTGGTGGCTCGGTGAATGACTCCGTCCTACTGTCCTGGCGGTCTTGGTCTTGTTGCACGGAATGGAAACCTTGGCTGATTCCTGGACTTCCGCTCCTGTGCTTGCCCCTTAGCTACCAAGAGGAAACTGGTAACACTGCGCCCGCTGGCGCCCGCCTGGCCTTGGTCGTATGCTCACCTGTATCCGGACCTCATGAGGTAGGTTGCATAGAACTCTCGCTCCTCGGAGCACCCCGCCTGAGAGGCCGTCCTCGTGGAGGTCTTGGTGTCGTCCCCTCGCGAGCTTGCTCCCTCGCGAGGGTCTTGAGTTGTTTGTCACTGAATTTGGGGCCGTATCAGGCCTTCGATGGAGGCCACCGCGTGGCCGCAGGCATGCAAAGTCTGGGTACCCCCAGCTCCACAGAACCCGACAGATGCTATACTCGTGGTAATGAGAGATGATGGTGATGAGTGACGTGAGGAGGAGGACGCCGACGGGGCAGGCATATGAAGCATGGGGCAAGACAAGGATGACGATAATGACGCGGAGAGGGGCCGACATGGCGGCGGGAAGAGGCCGACATGGCGCGGAGATGATCAGGCCGTACATGGCGGCGGAGAAAATGTGGACTCCATGCCGCAACTTCGTCGCTAACTAAGTGCAATCGTGCGGGACCCTCATGTTCAACGAACTACTTCGCAGGAGACGGTATGAAGCGCTGCTCTAGAGAGAGGCCAAGCTGGAGCAACTGGTGGTAGACTCGAACACTCCTTGTATTTGTTGAATCCCGAGGTGACCCGCTTGAGGTTTCATGCTCGAACTTCTGAAGACGAAGGCTCAAAAATAAATGACCGACACAGAGCCTCGAATGAGCTTCTCAAGTAACTAAAGGATGTTCTATCCCGGGCGGTGACATGCTATGTCCTACTAGTGGTGGATGAGGCCAAGAAGATCGTTGTGCCTCCTTTTGATCTCCGGCACGTTATGATACCAGCATGCATCATGATGATAATTTATCGGAAGGAAGCACAACGGAAAAAACTAGTTGTCGGTGGGCAATGCTTCTCGATACAGAAGGCGGAAGAAATGTCCCCGAAAAGTTTGTATGTAACTTCCCAATCACTCCCCGGCTGAAATGTTATTTTGTAAGATCCCAGGAAGCAAAGCTTCATGCTTTGGCACGCGGGCAGGAACAAAGCCCGACGATGGAGATGATCCGAAGCTGAAACCCCTCGCAGATGCAAGCGTGGAAGACGTTCAACCGGCGAATATTGACATTTCGCATGTATGCAAGGAACTCGTGCTTGGCAGCGTGTATCCGAATGGCATGAATCCATTTGGCAAACCAGAACACCAACCTACACATGGCCCATTTTGTAATGGATGTACAACCGCCCCCTGATTGTGCATGAAGTTGGTAAAATACACATGAGCATGCTGATTCAAGGCCGAAACAACCGGGTAAAAATAATATTAATCTGTATTTGGGGCTACTTCAAGAGGAGTTAGACATGTTATGAAACACCAGCCAAGACATGGGACCAGTAAAGGCGAGTTATGTTCTATATGAGCCGCGCGCATTATGACGTCCGACTATCTTCGGTTAGCGGATATGTCGGCAGTCCATGTGTGCCACTGATGTTGCGGATGCACCATGGTTCATGGATGATACGACGTCTCCTCCCAGCTACGTCAACAAAGAGGCGTGTCTAGGAAAATCATGTACATGGGCTCGAAGATGGCCGCAAAGATGACGGCCCGTGGAGATCTATCTCATGGTGAGGCTGAGCATCGAGACTCCACATAAGCGAGTGGCACCCGAATCGATGAGCTATTGAAAAACCTGTGGACAGTGCCCAGCGTCCAGGAAGACTATGAAAAAGGACGCCGGAGCCGCTGCAAAGGTATGAACCGAGGTCGTTTTCCTGGACTGTGGAGTACTGGCACAAACTCGACATCGCCTCATTGCTTGATCAAATGTCATATCTGTAACGAAGTGTCATTGAGAGCTTGCTTGTCGACTTGATGAATCCGGATAAGACCAAGGATGGGCCGAAGGCAAGACAAGACTTGCAAGATTGAAATCAGGGCCAAAATCTGCCCATGCCCCCCGTAAAAAGTCAGTAGACATAGATGGACAACGGAGGCGCGGGAGAAGAAGGGCAAAAAGTGAAGGAAGAGGATTATTTCCCCCCTTCTTGGCTTCAACCTTAGTCCGGCTGAGATTTGATCAATTCTTTCAAGTGCCCCTACCGGAATCAAAGTTAGTTATTACTGTGGGAAGATAAGCAGTATCTAGACACCGAAGAAGAAAGGTTCACGCGATACAGTCCCCAGACTTGTCATGTATGATGACGCAGGATACTACCTGTTGCCCTAGAGGGAGAATGACAAGCACGTCCTGACACGCTATTGGTCTCTCTTGCAACTTTTTCCGACGTCATCTCCCTCGAAAACATCAGTGTGAACAGCTTCCGAAGGCTCTACAGGAATAGATCGTTGTGATACTAAAGAGCTAGAGTGTCACTTTTCCCGCCCGTTTCTTTGACTTCATGGTGCATCTGTGTGTCCATATTGTGGCACGACATAATAGACTGGGGCCGTCATTCCTACACAACATGATGCCGTTCGAGAGGATGAATGGGGCCTCAACTGATTCATTCGTAACTGTTCCCGTACGGATGAAGCATCGTCCAGGGCTATCTGACACAAGGTTGCATCTCTTTCTGGCGAGAATTTCTATATGGCGGAACCCGGCCTGATGTTGGTTTGCCCCATTAAGAAGGCACTGGTGAGGCTCGAAGGAGAGGTCCACTCCAACGGTCGCAGGGAACGGCATGGCCCTACTCGGATCAATGCAACACGACTTTTGACATAGCAAACTAGTAGTGATGCTCACCTAACGAGGTAGATCCTTTCGGACAACGCACAAAACCATCGCAAAGAAAGTAATCATATCGTGGCTCTCAGGTACGGACGCCGGAAGTTACTAGAGATCACAACTCCACTTTCCTGCATTGGTTCAAACAGCTATTCTGCTAATATATATCCCCCCGGAAGAGGGCTCTAACGGACGGATTGCTCATATACGCCTTAGCACATGGCCCCTACAGCCACCTCATGACCCTATCAGAAGTACGATATCAACGGATACAACGTTCCACATGGAGGACAAAGATATGAACGATGAATTTTTCAGAACTCAGTGGGTGACGATGGAATGCATGACCGGCGACAACAGTGCAACTGCAAAATTCTAATCTAGGAAGGGTCGAGGATGATCTGGGACTTGACTACTCTGGACTGCACATGCGCGATGATGTTTCATGTCAGATGGGCTAAGAATGTCTAAAGCGAAACCGGTTTTCACTACCATGACTATACCCTGAGGCCAGAGCGACCCTACCGTGAACGCCTCCGCCAAAAACAAGCCATGGTACGACGCTAGCACGTGACAAATGCTTCTTCATAACTGACCCGAGCAATCCCAGCCGTGTTGTCGTGAGGGAGGCAAAGGAACCTCATTGGAATGGATGGAGTCCCAACGAGTGAAGACTACACCAGTATGGCAACCGATATGGGAATAGAGATGACATAGATATAACTTCATGAAGAAGAATCAATACTACATTACCCTAAGAAAGATCATACTCCATGAAAAGGGAAAGTCACAATGAGGGGCCAATTATTCGTCAACTTACACAAGAAGGGAAGAAGCTCACTCAAAAAACGGACCGTCAACGTTGAGAATCCATTTGGGTCAAATGATGCAATATATATGTTCCTATTTTGTATCACACTTAACCGTTATGGGCTCAAATGATGTATAATATGTTCCTATTTTGTATGCACACTTAACGTTTGGGTCAACATGATTCAATATATATTGCCTTAGTTATCTACATTGTACCAGCCTTCCCTTCGTTCCGGCTCTCAAAAAGGAAAAGCTAAAGAAAAGAAAGAAAGCACAAAAAGAAAAGAGAAGAAAGAAAGCCAAAAAAGAAAGAAGCAAAAAAAAACTAAAGGAAGAAAATAGAAGAAACAAATTGGAAAGAGACAAGAAAAAAAAGTACGCAAAAGAGAAGAAAGGAAAAAAGAAAACAATAGCAGGAGCGTCTGGTTGAATCAAACGCTATAGCTACTTAATGTGTGCAGTAGCGTCTGTCCCAGAAGCACTCTATAGCTACTTCATATAGTAGTAGCGCGGTCCTGGAAAACCTGCTAATTAGTAACTAGCTATAGCGCGTTTTCCAGAATAGCGTCACTGCTATTTTCACATAACCAATCCCCCCGCGCGTGCTTCCTTCTCCTCTACTTCCTCCCCCAATTCCCCCACTCTCTTCTCCCCCTGTCCCACCGCCGCCGGATGCCCCTGCCCTCGCCCCACCCCCTACTCCCACGCCTCCCTCGCTCGTCGCCCGCCCCGACCCCTGACGCCCGCGCCTCCCTCCCTCGCCCCCGGCCCCGACCCCGTACGTCCTTCACTCCTCCGTCTCTCGATCCCTTGCCTTCCCCGGTACCCACACTCCGACCGGCACCTCCCTCTCTCTCTGCTTCCTCCCCTCCCACTACTCGGTGCGTCTCATCGGGCCCCTGGCCGCCTCGCCCTACACAACCCTCTATAGCCCCCCACCACTCCTCCTCTCTCTTGCCATTAGGTGTTCTTAGCTAGAGTTCTTATAAGGTTAAATTTTTTTTTTTACTTAGTGTTTTAGTTAGGCACGTAGGTTAATTAGGTTTCTATTTAAGTTGGGGCAGTAGTTTATTAGGTCTTAGGTTCATTTACTTAGGTTTTAGTTATGGTAGTATGAACCGTAGGTTTTAGTTATGAACCCTACAAGGTAGTTATTTTTTTTGCGGTGATGAATTTAGTTTATAAACCCAGCTAGGTATCAAATTTTAGTTATTGAATTTAGCTAGGGTCAAACTAGGACAGAAATTTTATTCAAGGATTTTTATTGGTATTTATGCTAGTAATACAATTTTTTTATTCAATGGATTTTTTAGTGGTATTTACAGAAAAAATAGAATTGTTGCTTTTGATTTTTTAGTTACAGCTATTGTTGCTATATGAACCATATATGATTATGTGGACATTGATGTTGGACATGTGATATTTGGACATGTGATTTGGACATGTGATTCAAACAGTGCCTGTGGAACCAACCCCTCCACTAGCTAGCCCTTCTTTATTTTTGAAGTGACATGTGATATTTGAAATATGTTATGTGCAGGGTGATCCGAGTGGCTATGTTTCACCGAAATTTGATTCATTTCCGTTCCATGAATTTCAAGCGCTCGTATATGTCCACTTTTTAGGCACGTCGGGCGAAATTTCTCCGGAATTTTGGCATGACTTTTGCTAGAAGTCGCATTCGAGTGTCGGGATTAGTGCTGGGACGGGAATGAAACGGCATTCCGGCAAACCATATTGACTTTTTTATGTCATTTCTCATTTTTTATGGTTTAGAATTAAACAGGAGACTTAAATCGAGGAAACATGTCCGAACAACGAAGAAACCGGGCCTTCCTGCACGATGCAGACGAGATGTATTATGAGGTGAACAACATACCTCGACTTTTTATCTGCTAAGCACAGTCGAAGGTTGTCAGGCGGCCCCTCGATGATGGTACTGACGCCGACAGCGACACCGACGTGCGGGCACGATGGCGGACCGAGACTCGGCGTGGAAGATACCGACGGGGAAGGTACCCGGCGGGAGTTAACCGTCGCCGAAGTCGCTACCGAAAGAAGAAGCAGAAGAAGCAGAGGATACGAAAACCCTAACAACTCAGCATCGGACACTGGTGTCACAAAGATGGCCCCTGCCGCAGTTTGAGGCCATTAGATCTCGAAGAACCTCGCAAGGCTATGGGAACCAATTGGATGCATCCTACTGGAATGGCACGAGCATCAACGATATGACTTAAGGGGTAAGACATTTTTAAGAAAGTTGCTCCTGACGAAGCTGCACAAGAGATTCAAGTTCCCCGAACCGGGATGAACGACATAGAACACCCGTGGATAACACCAAAGGTGAAAAAGATACACAATCACGCCATGGGCCATTTTCAGCAATGATTTTCCCTCCGGAAGAGGAGGGTGAAACAAGCTATAAGGCTGATAACCCGTCCAGATTCTGGAGGAAAATCCGACACTTACGGAAGAGGAGTTCCAAAAAACGTTCAAGCAGACTTTGCGCTACCCGATGCAGCCAGCTAAAGTCTTGGCGAATTCAAGAGGGCCTTCAGCAAGTACAACGGGGAACCAACGCCTCGGAAGCCGTGACTACCCTTGTGGCAAAAAAAAAGAGGCTCATATGGGATAGGAGAGGACGCGGACATAACCACGAGGTCTTCCAGACCCCTTCGCAAAGTTCACCAACCCTTGGAGCGTGACTTCATCAGGGCTCCGCTACGTGGAACCGGAACGAAAGGTTTTTTTAACAACCGGACCACCATCACGATGAGAATGATAGATACTGGTAATTATTCTTTACCACCTTATATTTAGCTTATGATCAAGTTCGACTATACAACTTTCCGTAAATGTTCAATTTTCCTTCTGCAGTACAACAACCCAGCTTGCCAGCCGAAAGCCGTCTTCATCGACGAGGCCCACGTGTGGACAACCCCTCTCAACCAGGCCTTGAACGAACTTAAGGGATTCCTTTGGCCATGGCCCAATATGGTGTGTGCACGCCCGTGACGCGCCACGTGGATAGGTCCTTTACCAACGGGGCCCGGAGGCCAAGAGCAGAAAAGAAGTTCATTCAGGCGGATCTCGAACTAGAGTGACGCTTGCATTCGAGAAAAAAGTAGCTGAGGACACGAAACACAAGCAGGCCAAGTGAGAAAATGATTGCTATGCAGGCAGTCGCTGCAGCTGTATATGCTGCAGAAATGATTCGGCTACTAACTTGATCCCCGGCTATATCAACTGGACAAGGAAAATCTAACAAGACGGTAGATGGGAATTTTCCCATCGCCCAGCCCATTCGGCGGGAGCCACTCGGGGTGAATAGCAACGAACCACCATCCCCACCTGCTCACGCAAACTTGCCTGCTCCCCACCGCTGCACCCGCACCCGCACCCGCTCATAGCACCGTCCTCAGTCTCCTCTGGCGTCACTAGGCGGAGAGCATTCGTCTTTTGTTGAGCTCGACGCCCTCACGGTAATTACATGTCGCACCAACATATATCGTAGAATATTCCATTTTCCGTTGCCTTTCGATGCTTTATTTGCCCGCAGACATGTCGTTGCAGGCCGACGAAACACCCCTTGCATCGTACTCTACTCTACTTGATCAAAGGCAAGTGGGCATGGAAAGGCGTGTGATGACGAAGCCCTTGAACTCACGTTCCATGGCAAGCCGATACCCCGTGGGCACTTCAGGTGTTTACCTTGTCGAGTTGTGAATCGGGGCACGAGGATTTGCCTCCTCCATGTACGCTAGGGGAGAGGACGACGAGACCCCTGCACGGCTTGGAAACGCAAGGTTGGGTGCTGCTATGGCTGAGAAGCTTCTTCATCCTAGAGCCGGCCGAGAGCACACTAATAACCACAACATCAGCAGCAGGGGGTAATGAACACATCCCCACCCGCCTACGCATTACCAGCCCTGTTGTCGGGTGGAGCGGCGAATGACACGAGGAAAGGGGTCCATATAGTGCCTGATTAATCGCCCCCGGTAGACCAAAAATGGATGATGAGATGGAAGAGGACCCTCTTCGTTTCCTAATACAGGCACCTATACGATGACTTAGAATTGTGAGTCATCCATATGACGCTCGGCTATCAGCATTCTGATAGGGATGGATGATCTCCCGGGCAGGAACGTCCTAGTTAGGTTTGATTGGCAGAGAGTCTCTCTTTGATGCATCTCACAGTAAAAACAAACTACTCCTAAGATCCCCTCCACGCACCAAGGCTCAACTAGCCGAGGTCCCGTACATGTGCTTAGCCCGACAAACACTGGGGCATGGGTTAAGGAATAAGGGTCTGGAGAGGTCCAGCCTCCAAAAAAGGAGAGAGGAGACCAGCGAGAGAGGCGCTACTTGCCTACAAAACGCCAGAGCACATAGTCGCCAGACTACAGATTTTGGAATGAGCGTTACCCGTCAAGGTGTGCCATGTTCATGTCATGGGCTGAGCCGGTGCTACCAGCAGAACCGCGGAGGCAATATTAAGGATCTCAAGGAGACTGCATGAACCATGTCTGTCGATGAGAAAAAGCCTGACTACCCGCGAATGATCCGGATATCCGCATACCGCGTCTCGTGTGCCTGAGGGAAGTGCTACGTCTGACACCACGTGCGCCGCGGATGTGTTCTTCCTGTGGTTTGAGCATATCCTTCGAGATGTTTCTGACAAGGCGGCCATTTTACAATCGTCCCGCCTTTTTTGCGCTACATATAGCTCTGTCATGCAGAAGAAGAAGTCCGCAAATCTTGTGGCGGATCCATACTACTGCAGAGTCCTTCTTGAGTCCTCGGTGACTTTGAGCGTAAACTGCTAGGGAGACCTCGAAACTTCCATGGTACAAAATAAGGACATAATTGGGTCTCGTACCTTATCATCCAATCATTTGTGTTGGGGTCCCCCCCCCGTTGTCTGGATATTTAACTATCTGTTTCGTCCATTTCAATAAATTCTTTCTCGGCCTCATTATGGAGAATATATTGTTGAGTGTGTTCTTTTCCTTTTCCGCTGAGCAACGGGTGCTATCCATTCCTCTATCGTGTTCTTTACCTTCGCGAGTCTCCCGGCGGACGCCTGTACTTCGACCCACCATAAACTACAGAAGAAGGACTACACACTACAAAAAAAAGACACTCCGTGACCATGTTTGGGCCGAACGAATTTTTTTTCCTGTCATGCTATGACACTTCATGACGATAATTTGTACACAAACCCGACAATCATCATAGATGTGGTGCTCCTACT
Source organism: Thinopyrum elongatum (assembly GCA_011799875.1). NCBI lineage: Eukaryota > Viridiplantae > Streptophyta > Magnoliopsida > Poales > Poaceae > Thinopyrum > Thinopyrum elongatum. The sequence goes on from CM022298.1 coordinate 501,308,759, forward strand.
GCTATGATAAAAATCATGACAGAAAATGGGCTTTTGCGTTCCGTTCCTGCGGGGCCGGACGCGCACCTTGCATGACATCTTTTGGGCTGTCCATGACGTAAAAAACATGGTAGAAGCGAGGGCGATGGAAATTTCGGGATTTCCCGTTTCGTGTGGGTGGTCGGGTGCCGAGCGTGCACGGAGGGATTGCGCGTTTCTCTCGTACGCGTGTGTGCGAGACGTTGAGCTCTAACTGACCCGAGCGAGGCGTTCGCTTACGGAACCCGGGAGCGATTGCACTAGCACGTTACTGACCCGAGCGATCGCTCCTGGCTTTTAACTGAACCTGACGCGATTCCTTCGCTACTTTAGCTGCGCTACTGAACCGATCGAAGCTGCCTCTTGATGACAGTCCCCGTGGGGGTTGGATGAATAGGATCCTGTGGTAGTAAGAGGGCCGTTGCCGCTGGATGACAGGACCCCCGATTCGCGGAGGTGGGGGTGTGATTGAACAGTAGCCGGTGGAGGCTGGTTGAAAGGACCCGTGGGAGGCGCTGTTGAACCTAGGCGGTGAGGCTGTGTTGACAGTAGGCGTGAGGACGGTTGACACAGGACCCTGTCGAAGAACAATAGCTGGTGGAGGTAGGAGGAATTCGACGGTGGATGAACATAGCAGTTGAGGCCTTGAGGAAATCGAACTGGTTTATGAACAGTACCCATGAGGCTGGAGTGAGGCAGTACAACTCATGGATGAACGGCTTCGTGGAGTCCCCGTTTGCGGTACGCCACACCCCTCTCGTGAACAGGACCCCCGTTTTCGACCGTAGGTGCTTCACACACACGTCCGTTTCCTCGTTTTGCGGTACGCCCACCCCTCCTGATCAACAGCACCCCTTTACGAACCGTAGGAGCTCGACACAGTCCGTTTCCCTCCTCCGTTTGTGGTACCAAGAACCCTGTTTGGCTGTTCCGCCAAGCCGTTGCTCCGCAGATGAACAAGACGCATTCCGACCCAGTCTTCTGCCTCCCGATGAACACGACGCTGTTGTCTCATTCGACCGCGTCGTGGCTGCCGATGAAACAAGGTACGTCGTCGCTGTATGCATTCGAGACCCTGCCGTTGTAATGTACGTACCGTATTTACTTTCATGCAGCGTGGATGTACGTACATGTACAAACGTATTAATAGACGAGACCTGCTGAACAGCACTACCGCTCCTTACTGGGCCCAAGCGTTCATTCATGGTAGACAAGACCGATGGACCAGTCATGTACGTACACGTTGTGACCAGAATGACAACGCAACGTACGCTTCGACCGGTGTGGGTCCCGCTGTCAGGGAGTGATAAGAGGCACTCTCCTTCGAAACCTCAAAAGACAAGACTCAATTCCTCACAACAAGATATAAAGAGGGAAGAAACACCATAGATCCAACTATAATCACAAAGCTCTGTTACATCAAG